>CM058077.1:109566135-109584179 GCA_030247045.1 Colobus guereza
CAGATTCACCAAAGTTGAAATGAAGGAAAAATCTTAAGGGCAGCCAGAGAGAAAGGTCGGGTTACCCACAAAGGGAAGCCCATCAGACTAACAGCAGATCTCTCGGCAGAAACTCTACAAGCCAGAAGAGAGTGGGGCCAATATTCAACGTTCTTAAAGAAAAGAATTTTAAACCCAGAATTTCATATCCAGCCAAACTAAGTTTCATCAGTGAAGGAGAAATAAAACTTTACAGATAAGCAAATGCTTAGAGATTTTGTCACCACCAGGCCTGCCTTACAAGAGACCCTGAAGGAAGCCCTAAACATGGAAAGGAACAACCGTACCAGCCATTGCAAAACAAGCCAAAATGTAAATCAACTAATGAGCAAAATAACCAGTTAATATCATAATGGCAGGATCAAGTTCACACATAACAATATTAACCTTAAATGTTAATGGACTAAATGCTCCAATTAAAAGACACAGACTGGCAAACTGGATCAAGAGTCAAGACCCATCAGTCTGCTGTATTCAGGAGACCCATCTCACATGCAGAGACATACATAGGCTCAAAATAAAGGGATGGAGGAAGATCTACCAAGCAAATGGAGAACAAAAAAGCAGGGGTTGCAATCCTAGTCTCTGATAAAATAGACTTTAAACCATCAAAGATCAAAAGAGACAAAGAAGGCCATTACATAATGGTAAAGGGATCAATTCAACAGGAAGAGCTAACTATCCTAAATATATATGCACCCAATACAGGAGCACCTAGATTCATAAAGCAAGTCCTTGAGACTTACAAAGAGACTTAGACCCATACAATAATAATGGGAGACTTCAACACTCCACTGTCAACATTAGACAGATCAACGAGACAGAAAGTTAACAAGGATATCCAGGAATTGAACTCATCTCTGCACCAAGCAGACCTGATAGACATCTATAGAACTCTCCACCCCAAATCAACAGAATATACATTCTTCTCAGCACCACATCGCACTTATTCCAAAATTGACCACATAATTGGAAGTAAAGCACCTCAGCAAATGTAAAGAACAGAAATTATAACAAACTGTCTCTCAGACCACAGTGCAATCAAACTAGAACTCAGGACTAAGAAACTCAATCAAAACCGCTCAACTACATGGAAACTGAACAACCTGCTCCTGAATGACTACTGGGTACATAACGAAATGAAAGCAGAAATAAAGATGTTCTTTGAAACCAATGAGAACAAAGATACAACATACCAGAATCTCTGGGACACATTTAAAGCAGTGTGTAGAGGAAATTTATAGCACTAAATGCCCACAAGAGAAAGCAGGAAAGATCTAAAATTGACACTCTAACATCACAATTAAAAGAACTAGAGAGGGAAGAGCAAACACACTCAAAAGCTAGCAGAAGGCAAGAAATAACTAAGATCAGAGCAGAACTGAAGGAGATAGAAACACAAAAACCCTCCAAAAATCAATGAATCCAGGAGTTGGTTTTGAAAAGATCAACAAAATTGACAGACCGCTAGCAAGACTAATAAAGAAGAAAAGAGAGAGAATCAAATAGATGCAATAAAAAATGATAAAGGGATATCACCACCGACCCCACAGAAATACAAACTACCATCAGAGAATACTATAAACACCTCTACGCAAATCAACTAGAAAATTTAGAAGAAATGGATAATTTCCTGGACACTTACACTCCCAAGACTAAACCAGGAAGAAGTTGAATCCCTGAATAGACCAATAGCAGGCTCTGAAATTGAGGCAACAATTAATAGCCTGCCCACCAAAAAAAGTCCAGGACCAGACGGATTCACAGCTGAATTCTACCAGAGGTACAAGGAGGAGCTGGTACCATTCCTTCTGAAACTATTCCAATCAAAAAGAGGGAATCCTCCTAACTCATTTTATGAGGCCAACATCATCCTGATACCAAAGCCTGGCAGAGACACAACAAAAAGAGAATTTTAGACCAATATCCCTGATGAACATCGATGCAAAATCCTCAATAAAATACTGGCAAACCGGATTCAGCAGCACATCAAAAAGCTTATCCACCCTGATCAAGTGGGCTTCATCCCTGGGATGCAAGGCTGGTTCAACATTCGCAAATCAATAAACGTAATCCAGCATATAAACAGAACCAAAGACAAGAACCACATGATTATCTCAATAGATGCAGAAAAGGCTTTTGACAAAATTCAACAGCCCTTCATGCTAAAAACGCTCAATAAATTCGGTATTGATGGAACGTACCTCAAAATAATAAGAGCTATTTATGACAAACCCACAGCTAATATCATACTGAATGGGCAAAAACTGGAAAAATTCCTTTGAAAACTGGCACAAGACAGGGATGCCCTCTCTCACCACTCCTATTCAACATAGTGTTGGAAGTTCTGGCTAGGGCAATCAGGCAAGAGAAAGAAATCAAGGGTATTCAGTTAGGAAAAGAAGAAGTCAAATTGTCCCTGTTTGCAGATGACATGATTGTATATTTAGAAAACCCCATTGTCTCAGCCCAAAATCTCCTTAAGCTGATAAGCAACTTCAGCAAAGTCTCAGGATACAAAATTAATGTGCAAAAATCACAAGCATTCTTATACACCAGTAACAGACAAGCAGAGAGCCAAATCAGGAATGAACTTCCATTCACAATTGCTTCAAAGAGAATAAAATACCTAGGAATCCAACTTACAAGGGATGTAAAGGACCTCTTCAAGGAGAACTACAAACCACTGCTCAGTGAAATCAAAGAGGACACAACAAATGGAAGAACATACCATGCTCATGGATAGGAAGAATCAATATCGTGAAAATGGCCATACTGCCCAAGGTTATTTATAGATTCAATGCCATCCCCATCAAGCTACCAATGAGTTTCTTCACAGAATTGGAAAAACTGCTTTAAAGTTCATATGGAACCAAAAAGAGCCCGCATTGCCAAGACAATCCTAAGTCAAAAGGACAAAGCTGGAGGCGCCACGCTACCTGACTTCAAACTATACTACAAGGCTACAGTAACCAAAACAGCATGGTACTGGTACCAAAACAGAGCTATAGACCAATGGAACAGAACAGAGTCCTCAGAAATAATACCACACATCTACAGCCATCTGATCTTTGATAAACCTGAGAGAAACAAGAAATGGGGAAAGGATTCCTATTTAATAAATGGTGCTGGGAAAATTGGCTAGCCATAAGTAGAAAGCTGAAACTGGATCCTTTCCTTACTCCTTATACGAAGATTAATTCAAGATGGATTAGAGACTTAAATGTTAGACCTAATACCATAAAAACCCTAGAAGAAAATCTAGGTAGTACCATTCAGGACATAGGCATGGGCAAGGACTTCATGTCTAAAACACCAAAAGCAACGGCAGCAAAAGCCAAAATTGACAAATGGGATCTCATTAAACTAAAGAGCTTCTGCACAGCAAAGAAACTACCATCAGAGTGAACAGGCAACCTACAGAATGGGAGAAAATTTTTGCAATCTACTCATCTGACAAAGGGCTAATATCCAGAATCTACAAAGAACTCAAACAAATATACAAGAAAACAAACAACCCCATCAAAAAGTGGGCAAAGGATATGAACAGACATTTCTCAAAGAAGACATTCATACAGCCAACAGACACATGAAAAAATGCTCATCATCACCGCCATCAGAGAAATGCAAATCAAAACCACAATGAGATACCATCTCACACCAGTTAGAATGGCCATCATTAAAAATCAGGAAACAACAGGTGTTGGAGAGGATGTGGAGAAATAGGAACACTTTTACACTGTTGGTGGGATTGTAAACTAGTTCAACCATTATGGAAAACAGTATGGCGATTCCTCAAGGATCTAGAACTAGATGTACCATATGACCCAGCCATCCCACTACTGGGTATATACCCAAAGGATTATAAATTATTCTACTACAAAGACACATGCACACGATGTTTATTGCGCACTATTCACAATAGCAAAGACTTGAATCAACCCAAATGTCCATCTGTGACAGACTGATTAAGAAAATGTGGCACATATACACCATGGAATACTATGCAGCCATAAAAAGGATGAGTTTGCGTCCTTTGTAGGGACATGGATGCAGCTGGAAACCATCATTCTTAGCAAACTATCACAAGAAGAGAAAACCAAACACCGCATGTTCTCACTCATAGGTGGAACTGAACAATGAGATCACTTGGACTCGGAAGGGGAACATCACACACTGGGGCTTATCATGGGAGGGGAGGGGAGGGATTGCATTGGGAGTTATACCTGATATAAATGATGAATTGATGGGTGCTGACGAGTTGATGGGTGCAGCACACAACATGGCACAAGTATACATATGTAACAAACCTGCACGTTATGCACATGTACCCTAGAACTTAAAGTATAATAAAAATAAAAAAAAAAAAAATAAAAAAAGAAATGTCCTCATGTTCTTACTGCTAGTTGAAATAAGTTTAGTCTCACACGTAGTGTCTAGAATCAAAGTAGCGATCAGTGGTAACTAAAAGCCCGTTGCAGAATTAGGTTGGTATTTTACCGCCTGTGCACTGCTAAACTGTGATATACAATGGCCAGTATCCTGTTAACACTTGTTTAGCTCCCAATTACAGTGATCAGCAGCCGAGTTCATAGGACCTTCATTTACAAGCCTTGCGAAGTCACTTTCATTCTTTACGAGACATCCCTGTTCAGTAACAAACACAGCAGAACAGCTTTAAGATCATTTTCATAGAAGATCTGTAACAGGATATTCGAGAACTCAAATCTAAGCCAGTGGTGAATTTCCAGTGATTCAAGAAATTAGCATAGAGTAAGTCTGAGTTGTAAAAAGAACCTAATGGTCCACTGCAAAGAATGGTAAAATGCTACGAAAAAAATGGTAAAACCAGAGGATTCTGAAGCCCTCCATTCACAACGCAGCCTTTATGCAGTGCTTCCTAAGATACCAGTACTAGTACCGTGCCAATTATTGATCTATATTTCAATTGCGGCTTTGATCTAGAAATGTTATGTTGCTCAGATACTGTTCAGAGGAAGTTGGAACATACCAGTCCGTTCGATTAATGATAAACGCACAACTGCCCTATTTGAGCTCATGCAGCGACGGTTTATGTCAGATGGGCGGAGCACCTTACGCACGTTATTTCAGGGTTTGACCCGCCTTCCTGCAGCTTTGATACTAAAATCCTACTGGCTCCCGTACTAACAGTGCCCCTCGGCAACAGCTTCACAGTAGGGGGGTTCTCCAAAAAAAACTTTTGAAGCAAAAATAAAAAAGTCCGGAAAAGTGCAAAACTTCACATGGCTTGTTGAGGCTAGTAAACACAAATAGTTTTTGTAGGGAGCACTTTAAGACCGCTTATGCATATTTCCTAAAGATGTACGGTGATCATTCGTATGGCTAAGGTGCATACCTTGGATACCATTGATCAGACATCTTAAAACAGCTAGATGGTCTTGCGAATTGCTGGGTACAGAACTCAGTACCATGGTTGTCCGGATAATGACTCAAATAGTTTGCGTGGTCAGAGTCGAATCAGCTGGATCCCCTATCTAAGGTCCATTCGAAAAACCTCCCCACATGATGCAATGTTGTAACCAGGCCCGAAGTTGTGCATATAGCCTCTAATAATCGGGCAGATGGTGACAGAAACTGCCTATTCAGTATCCTTTGATTTTCTGGGGCAAAAGAAGCTGCTCCTGCTGCCCAAAGTAAGCCATAGCTGAAAACAATCGCATCTGAACTTTAGTGGTGTGGCGGAAAAAAACTGCTAGACTCACTGGTTAAAGACCCTATCTGTGTCTCCAACTCAGGGACAAATTAAAAGTATGATAGGTAATGAGGCTCACCACTTTTTGACAGCAAAGTGACTTAGGGACTGATAATCTTTCCAGAGACTATTCAGTGTTGCATTCCAGACGCAGGCATTTGTTAAGCCCAAAGCCATTGCAAAAGAACTTCATTTTTTTTGAAGCTGTACGAGCGTCTCAAGTTTATGAACGTTTAGTGAAATATTTCTAGATACCCCGTTGCAAAACTGCCCCCACCATTTTTCGTCAGTTCTCCCCAAAAAAATAGCCCATTTAGGGTCTATAGAATGTGCACTTTGTAAGATTTGTCACGTCCAAAGTGCATACTAGAAAAACGTCATCGCCCAGTGAAACCAAATGTGTTCCAACATAATGCCTGAAGTTCACTAACACTAGCTTTGCCGTGTTAAAAAATAGCCCCTACCAGACTTTATCGTAATTATCTGGATTGCTAGACTTCAGATTAGGTAGTTACTGAAACAAAACACACACAATGAGTGTTCCTAAGACTTTACTGCTCTTGGTCATTCAACTTTCAAGCTACCAAGAGACTGCCTCTAAATCCGAATACAACCAGTCTAATCCGATGCTCATACTATCACACAAAAGTAAAAATGTAATGATGACGGGTTGGCCACAGCATGGGAAAGATTTATTTGGAGCAGTAGGATCTGTTACCGTTCATCAGACTATGTCACAATCAGATCTACTGGTTAAGACACTTGGCTAAGCTTACTTATTGAGAATGATTCTGGCTAGGAAAGTTCCGAATGTTACTATTTTTGTTCGGGCTTACTCTTCATTGACTTTATTGTGAAGCCTGCAAAAAACCTTCATGCAATAGCTCACAGATACCGGAACAATTGGCTGATTGATCTAGACTCTAACCGTCTGTCAACCCCTGGGAGCACTAACCCCATTTGTAACCTTCTTGGACACGTCTGATTCAAGTCGGGAAGGGAGGACTTGAACTTAGTTGCGTTCCATGCATCCAATTACACATTTCTTGGGCTACAGCACAGACTGGTTTCTTGAGGGATAGGGTCATTGCGATAAAGCGATGACACACTGGACGGAAAAGGTGTCTCTGTATTCTTTCTTACGAAAATTTTCTACTCCGGAGGCTCCAACAAAAGATTGAAAATCCCGCTCAGCCTCTCCCAAAGGATAAAAATTGTCCCATGGGAGACGGAATTAAGTGTTCTTGGGATTGTCCCGCACCAACATTTTTGCTGTACCCCAGGTTTATGGAACGGATAATGGTGCCAGACGTACAATCTGAGCAGTCCTAATTGGATGTTACTAAACTGAGATGTTGTGGGAATATGGAATCATGTGCTCCACAGTAACCCAGATTGGACTACCCCAAAATTTATGTTCAACACATTTTCCAAAAAAAAGACTCCGGTTTCAGCGAACTCTAGGGAAAAGGACGTCTTGAGTTTAACTCCTCCCAAAAGTTAATTGAGGCTCTGAGGTTCATCATTACACTTTGTCCCTATCACTGCGACTTCACTGCCTTATCATGCCCAACTAAAAATTTTAAACTCTCAAACAGCCATAAAGGTATCTAGTTCCGTGAAAGAGGTCCGAAGTGCAGTCAGCTGAGTCGCCACTGTTAATTCAGAAATATATTGCTTCATATTCAGGAAGACTCACAACATAGATTTTAAATTCAGAAAATAATCTGAAAAGAAACAAATAAAGAATCACTGATTTTTGGAACACAAGTGATATAAATCATGTTAAATTCTTTGTAGATCAACAGGAATATAGATCATTCTTTAAGACAAGGAAAATCATTTTCCTCAGTCTTGAATGTATTTGAATATCACTCAGAAAACAAGATCTTCAAATAAAGATTAAAAGCTGTTAAAGAATGAAAAAGGAAACAGTTATCCAGAAGAAGTATGAATGATGTGATAATAAAAAACAAATTCAGGTTACATTACCATTGAGATTGAACAAATTAGATTAACATGTAATTTCTAAGAATTCTATCTGTTGGTCAATGATCTATGACAAACACAGGAGTAATTAAGAACTGCACTAAAGGAGAAATTGAAAAGCTGAATTAAATAAAGCACATCAATAATGGTGACATTCAAAAATCACCATTATGCTACAATTCTGAAAGTCCCAACAATGAAATCTCAAGATAAAAATTATTCAGAAATGAGAGAAATGATTAGGAATCTGAATTTTATTGAACTATCATAAAATGTATTAATATTACTTTGTTCAGGGATTATGAATTTCATGAATCAAAATGTGTGATATTGCTGTATATAAAAATAGATGGAAGATTCAACTGAATTGTGATTTCAGACATAGTTTGTATTAGTCATATGTCAATCACACAGTTCAGAAACAAAGAATTTCATTCTGAGATGATCATGGGATCTGCACAGATCAAATAGTTACTGAAACATATACAAAATTTATTAAGGCTATTAAACAACTAAAATTATATAGCTAAGAGATAAAATATGTTAAAATCATGAGAGATAGAAAAATTTCACAGATGGAATTATTTGATAATCTTCTGAAAATCATCATTGATTTCTGATATTTTATTATAGAGAAACACATCTGTTGATTTCCTTTCATATTAATGTTTCTACATTTGAGATTAACAGGAGCACAAAGAGAAAAAGCATTCTGAAAATGGCTAAAGAAATAACTAAAAGATTTGATTATCTGAATTTGAATGCAGCTATAAAGGAACAGACATCAAGAGGCAGTGTGATCTATACAAGCTCTGATTTACAGATGGTTTCACAGTTTATGGGAAAATAGATCTCAGAAAACAAGTATCAGGATAATACTGATATCACCCAGGCAAATTCTGAATAAAGAGTGTATTCAGAGGCAGACAAGGACCTGAGGATGACTCCTCCATTAGAAAGAAAAAAAAATCATAACTGAATGATGACAGGACAAGATTTAAAGGCACAAAACAATGCTTCCTTCAAGTCAAATCATAGGACATTCAGATTGATATTTATTGTCTTCAGAATTCATGAAATAGATGAAACATGGCTCAGTTTGCTGACATTGAAGAGCTTTAAATAATCTAATACACAACCTGGGAAAGCTTCAATGTTTTTTGAGATGCAGCCTAATCTGAGTGACCCCATGATTCTGATATAGAGCTAAGGAACCAAGCCTGTGATATAACAGGAAAGCTAACAGAATAAGCTGCAAACTATTCAATTCGTTGAAACACTGATTAAACATCTCCATTGTCTAGCAGAGTTTGTAAAGGAACCAAGAAAGACTGACAAAAACCAATATCCTTAGAAAGGAGCAATGAAAGAAATGAATTATGGTAAAGATGAGGAACTATGATCTGTACCACTGAGCATTAACTGTGACACATCATCTCCTTTAATCTTCTGAGACAGAAGTCAAACAACAATGAACACTGGAAGTAGTCAATAAATATTTGTGAATAAATCTTCCACATATGAAACAAACTCAGAGATTAAATAATTTGAACATTAGAGTGAAAGATCCAGGACATCAAGTCTGTCAAATACCATTCTGTGCTGCCTTCATCTTCAGAAGTCTGAATTATCCAATATCTCAGAGAGAAACATCTTAGACCTGAAGAGAAGATTTGTCAGATACAATTGAGTTGAGATCAAAGCACTGGTATAGAAACAACTAAAAAGAAAGCACAAAGACACACCAAAAGACTGGTTGAATCATTTAACAACTAAAACAATATTTGCATGACATTCAAGAAAAGAATTAACCAACTCAAAAATCACAGAAGATAAAATAGGATAGCAGATTTGATAAGAAATAGTAACAAGCAATCAATGAAAGAGAGATAAATGTTAAAAACATCTCAGGAGGAAAAAACAATGTAGGTTCAGCTACCAAGATATACAAAAAAGAAGAAGAAAAAACTAATGGCAACATTTTGAATATAAAAAGAGCAAATGCAAAGGGAAATGTAAAAGCTGTTTCAAATTCTCCATCTGGAAAGAACTCATATCAAGCCAGAAGACCATATCAAAAAAGAAATAACAGAAGTCTATTATCCAAATCATATCTCAAACACAACTTTCACAATTTGAAGAATTACAATAAAACCTTTAAAGAAAAAATGAGACCAAAGTCTTTGTGTCAAACCTGAGAAGAGACCCAGATGATAAATATTTGAAGGAATGAAAGAAGCCAGCTGCAAAGCAACAAAATATTAACCTTTCAATGATACTGAGAATACATATTTCATAAGAATAAAGGCAGAAATTTAGCAGAATGATCAACATCCAAAGTTGCAAAGAAACTCATAAAAGCACATCTGCAGCCATCAAAACATCAGAATATTTACAAGATCATAATACAAAGGTTCTCCAACAAAGTAAACATTTACTGTTCAAACAAATGAAAAATTCACAAAGAAACAGTCAGTCTTTCAGACCAATTCAGAGAGCTCATTATCAATAAATATAATGTTGACCCAACACTCTGAAGATTTAAGAAGCACATCAAAGAAGGAAATCACAAAGCAATATACAAAATAATGCAACACTATAATCTCAAAAAAAAAAAAAAATTATAAAAAGGAAGATCTGTTGGTAAGAATTGAACTTCTTAGAAGCAGCAAACTAATAACAACAACAGAATATACTAAATATCGACTTACTCCTCAACAATACAACACATAATGATGGAGTAAATTAACACCTGTCAGAAAAAAAAAAAAAAAAAAAACTGAATCTGAATCACAAAGTTATGTTCAAAATCAACTATGAAAATGGAAACATCAACATAGACTTCATGTGAAATTGTACTACAATGAAGATATTTTAAAACTGCATAGAAATAAAGAAACAAATCCATGCCAATAAAACAAATAGAGACAATAAAACTGATGATAGATACATAGTGTGTCAGAAATTTATAGAACAAGAAAAGAAAGAGGAAAAGAAGGATACATTTATTGAAAGAAAATTAACCCACAAGAAAATAAGAAAATCTAAGAGAGAATAACAAATAAAAGAGGCAATCAAAATAATTGATAAAATGACAGCCTGACTGAAGAAACAATCCAGCTGAATCCAGTTAAAAGAGAAAAAAGGCAGAGCTGCAGACTATAAGAAAAAGGGTCATAGATAGCAAATACAGATAGCAGAGGGACCCACAGAAAACAACAAAATAGAAAGAAATAACATCAAATCAACAAAGATTATTTCTATCTTCACCAACTAAACCAGGAAGATAATCCTGAAGACAGGAAAACTAGCACAAAAAGACTGAAAATCCAAACCAGAAATTTTTTCCAAGGATCAAAATATCCCTCACCAGAAAACAAAAAGAGAATTTTAATGAATCATAGAACACCTGATGGCAACAGTGCAAGCTGAATATAAATAAGTAGCCCTAAAGGTCAGACCTTAAAGGGCTTGAACTTTATTCAACACACGCTGTTTCACTCCCTAGAATCCTTCTCTTTTTTCTATCTGGAAGGTAACTCATATCTAAGGCATGGCTCTACTATGAACAGGTCTCCAACTCTTTTCATAAGCAAATAATTTTCTGAAGTCTATTATCACAATATTTTCTATATATCTCAAACACAACTTTCACAATTATCACAATTACATATGTATTAAATCTCCTTTTGGCATGAGTCTTAAAAAAAATGAGACCATAATTTGTCTTTGTGTCCCCAAACCTTGGCATGGTGCTTGGCCCAAGATGATAAATATTTGAGGAATGTTTCTGCCAAAAGAAGCCTTTGCCTCTAAGCCACATGAAACCTATTAACCTTTAAGTGATACTGAGAGTTACTATTTGTATATAGTCAATCCCAAAGGCAAGCTGGTAAAGTTTAATTCCAGTGTAACTTAGGATATTAAATCTGGTCCTAAAGTTGCATTCAAGAATACTCTATAAAAGCACAGGTTTCTGCAGCCATCAAAACTATCAGTTAATATTTACAAGATCATAAATGGTTCTCCACAAAAGTAAACATTTACTGTTCTGTAAACAAACTTTGCTTTAAGAAAATTCATAAAGAAACACAGCCTCTAGTCTTTCAGACCAATTCAGTAGTTTAGCTCTATTATGCAATAAATGTATAATGTTGAAGAACACTCTGAAGATTTGAAGGTACATCAACTCATTAGGCCATGAAATCACAAATTTAGAGTCTATTATATTGAAAAGAGTTAATGCTAATCACATCCAATCTCTAAAAAAAAAAAAAAAAAAAAACCTTATAAGGAAGATCTGTTGGTAAGAATTAAATTGAGCAGCATTTTTAAACTAATAACCAGAGTAAGGCTCACAGACATCCTCAACTCTTCTTATTGATGTGATGGCAGAAAAAAAAAAAAAAATGACAAACCCACAGCCAATATCATACTGAATGGACAAAAACTGGAAAAATTCCTTTGAAAACTGGCACAAGACAGGGATGCCTCTCTCACCACTCCTATTCAACATAGTGTTGGAAGTTCTGGCTAGGGCAATCAGGCAAGAGAAAGAAATCAAGGGTATTCAGTTAGGAAAAGAAGAAGTCAAATTGTCCCTGTTCGCAGATGACATGATTGTATATTTAGAAAACCCTATTGTCTCAGCCAAAATCTCCTTAAGCTGATAAGCAACTTCAGCAAAGTCTCAGGATACAAAATTAACGTGCAAAAATCACAAGCATTCTTATACACCAGTAACAGACAAACAGAGAGCCAAATCAGGAATGAACTTCCATTCAATTGCTTCAAAGAGAATAAAATACCTAGGAATCCAACTTACAAGGGATGTAAAGGACCTCTTCAAGGAGAACTACAAACCACTGCTCAGTGAAATCAAAGAGGACACTAACAAATGGAAGAACATACCATGCTCATGGATAGGAAGAATCAATATCGTGAAAATGGCCATACTGCCCAAGGTTATTTATAGATTCAATGCCATCCCCATCAAGCTACCAATGAGTTTCTTCACAGAATTGGAAAAACTGCTTTAAAGTTCATGTGGAACCAAAAAGAGCCTGCATTGCCAAGACAATCCTAAGTCAAAGAACAAAGCTGGAGGCATCACGCTACCTGACTTCAAACTATACTACAGGCTACAGTAACCAACACAGCATGGTACTGGTACCAAAACAGATATAGACCAATGGAACAGAACAGAGTCCTCAGAAATAATACCACACATCTACAGCCATCTGATCTTTGACAAACCTGAGAAAATAAGAAATGGGGAAAGGATTCCTATTTAATAAATGGTGCTGGGAAAATTGGCTAGCCATAAGTAGAAAGCTGAAACTGGATCCTTTCCTTACTCCTTATATGAAAATTAATTCAAGATGGATTAGAGACTTAAATGTTAGACCTAATACCATAAAAACCCTAGAAGAAAACCTAGGTAATACCATTCAGGACATAGGCATGGGCAAGGACTTCATGTCTAAAACACCAAAACAACGGTTGACAAATGGGATCTAATTAAACTAAAGAGCTTCTGCACAGCAAAAGAAACTACCATCAGAGTGAACAGGCAACCTACAGAATGGGAGAAAATTTTTGCAATCTACTCATCTGACAAAGCTAATATCCAGAACCTACAAAGAACTCAAACAAATTTACAAGAAAAAAACAAACAACCCCATCAAAAAGTGGGAAAAGGATATGAACAGACATTTCTCAAAAGACATTCATACAACCAACAGACACATGAAAAAATGCTCATCATCACTCGCCATCAGAGAAACGCAAATCAAAACCACAATGAGATACCATCTCACACCAGTTAGAATGGCAATCATTAAAAAGTCAGGAAACAACAGGTGCTGGAGAGGCTGTGGAGAAATAGGAACACTTTTACACTGTTGGTGGGATTGTAAACTAGTTCAACCATTATAGAAATCAGTATGGCGATTCCTCAAGGATCTAGATCTAGAAGTACCATATGACCTAGCCATTCCATTACAGGGTATATACCCAAAGGATTATAAATCCTGCTGCTATAAAGACACATGCACATGTATGTTTATTGCGGCACTATTCACAATAGCAAAGACTTGGAATCAACCCAAATGTTTATCAGTGACAGACTGGATTAAGAAAATGTGGCATATACACCATGGAATACTATGCAGCCATAAAAGGATGAGTTTGCGTCCTTTGTGGGGACATGGATGCAGCTGAAACCATCATTCTCAGCAAATTGTCACAAGAACAGAAAACCAAACACCGCATGTTCTCACTCATAGATGGGAACTGAACAATGAGATCACTTGGACTCGGGAAAGGGAACATCACACACCAGGGCCTATCACGGGAGGGGGTGGGGAGGATTGTATTGGGAGTTATACCTGATATAAATGATGAGTTGATGGGTGCTGATGAGTTGATGGGTGCAGCACCAGCATGGCACAAGTATACCTATGTAACAAACCTGCACATTATGCATGTACCTAGAACTTAAAGTATAATAATAATAAAATAAAAATAAAATTAGGATAATAAAAAAGGTAGAGGAATTGCTAACTAGAATAACCAGTTTAGAAAATAACATAAATGACCTGATTGAGCTGAAAACACAGCACAAGAACATTGTAAAGCATACAGAAGTATCAATAGCCAAATCAATAAAGCAAAAGAAAGGATATCAGAGATTGAAGATCAACTTAATGAAATAAGGCATGAAGAAAAGATTAGAGAATAATGAAAGGGAACAAAGCCTCCAAGAAATCTAGGTAGTACCATTCAGGACATATAAGGACTTCATGTCTAAAACACCAAAAGCAACGGCAACAAAAGCCAAAATTGACAAATGGGATCTAATTAAACTAAAGAGCTTCTGCACAGCAAAAGAAACTACCATCAGAGTGAACAGACACAGAATGGGAGAAAATTTTTGCAATCTACTCATCTGACAAAGGGCTAATATCCAGAATCTACAAAGAACTCAAACAAATTTACAAGAAAACAAACAACCCCAAAAGTGGGGAAAAGGATATGAACAGACATTTCTCAAAAAGAAGACATTCATACAGCCAAGACACATGAAAAATGCTCATCATCACTGCCATCAGAGAAATGCAAATCAAAACCACAATGAGATACCATCTCACACCAGTTAGAATGGCAATCATTAAAAGTCAGGAAACAACAGGTGTTGGAGAGGATGTGAGAAATAGGAACACTTTTACACTGTTGGTGGGATTGTAAACTAGTTCAACCATTATGGAAACAGTATGGCGATTCCTCAAGGATCTAGAACTAGATGTACCATATGACCCATATCCATTGGGTATATACCCAAAGGATTATAAATCTGCTACAAAGACACATGCACATGTATGTTTATTGCACTATTCACAATAGCAAAGACTTGAATCAACCCAAATGTCCATCAGTGACAGACTGATTAAGAAAATGTGGCACATATACACCATGGAATACTATGCAGCCATAAAAGGATGAGTTTATCCTTAGGACATGGATGCAGCTGGAAACCATCATTCTCAGCAAACTATCACAAGAACAGAAAACCAAACACCGATGTTCTCACTCATAGGTGGAACTGAACAATGAGATCACTGGACTGGAAAGGAACATCACACACCAGGGCCTATCAAGTGGGGAGGATTGTATTGGGAGTTATACCTGATATAGATGACTGCTGATGAGTTGATGGGTGCAGAACACCAGCATGGCACAATACCTATGTAACAAATGCAATTATGCACATGTACCTAGAACTTAAAGTATAATAATAAAATAAAAATAAAATTAGATAATAAAAAAGGTAGAGGAATTACAACTAGAATAACCAGTTTAGAAAATAAATAAATGACCTGATTGAGCTGAAAACACAGCACAAGAACATTGTAAAGCATACAAAGTATCAATAGCCAAATCAATAAAGAAAGGATATCAGAGATTGAAGATCAACTTAATGAAATAAGGCATGAAGAAAAGATTAGAGAAAAATAATGAAAGGAACGAACAAAGCCTCCAAGAAATATGGGACTATGTGAAAAGACCAATCTACGTTGATTGGTATACCTGAAAGTGAGAAATGGAACCAAGTTGGAAAACACTCTTCAAAATATTATCCAGGAGAACTTCCCCAACCTAGCAAGACAGGCCAACATTCAAATTCAGGAAATACAGAGAACAGCACAAAAATACTCCTTGAGAAGAGCAATCCCAAAACACAAAATCATCAGATTCACCAAGGTTGAAATGAAGAAAAAAATTGGTAAGGGCAGCAAGAGAAAAAGGTTGGGTTACGCACAAAGGGAAGCCCATCAGACTAACAGTGAATCTCTCTGCAGAAACCCTGTAAGCCAGAAGAGAGTTGGGGCAATATTCAACATTCCCAAAGAAAAGAATTTCCAACCCAGAATTTCATATGCAGCCAAACTAAGTTTCACAAGCAAAGGAGAAATAAAATCCTTTACAGAAAAGCAAATGCTGAGAGATTTTGTCACCACCAGGCCTGCCTTACAAGAGCTCCTGAAGAAAACACTAGACATGCAAAGGGAAAACCAGTACCAGCCACTGCAAAAACATACCAAATTGTAAAGAACATTGACACTATGAAGAAACTGTATCATCTAGTGGGCAAAATAACCAGCTAGCATCATAATGACAGTATCAATATCACATATAACAATATTAACTTTAAATGAAAACAGGCTAAATGCCCCAATTAAAAGACACAGACTCACAAATTGGATAAAGAATCAAACCCTTCAGTGTGCTATATTCAGGAGACCCATCTCTCATGAAAAGACACACATAGGCTCAAAATAAAGGGATGGAGGAAGATCTACCAAGCAAATGGAAACCAAAAAAAACAGGAGTTGCAATCCTAGTCTTTGATAAAACAGACTTTAAACTAACAAAGATAAAAAAAAAAAGACAAAGAAGGCATTACATAATGGTAAAGGGATCAATGCAACAAGATATTAAAATATTCCTAAATATATATGCACCCAATACAGGAGCACCCAGATTCACAAAACAAGTTCTTAGAGACCTACAAAGAGACTCAACCCTGCCACAAGATGGAGACTTAACAATCTGTCTTAGACAGATTAATGACACAGAAAAATTAACAAATATTCAGGACTTGAAATTAAGCTACTGACCAATGAGAACAAAGACATAAAATGTACCCAAAATCACAGCTAAAAGTGTGTTTGAAAATTTATAGCATTAATGCCCACAGAAGAAAGTGGGAAGGATCTAAAATTGACAACCTAACTAACATCACAATTAAAAAAGCCAGAGAAGCAAGAGCAAGCAAATTCAAAAGCTAGCAGAAGACAAGAAATAACTAAGATCAGAGCAAAAATGAGAGAGATAGAGACATGAAAAACCCTTCAAAAAATCAATGAATCCAAGAGCTGATTTTTTGAAAAGATTAACAAAATAGATAGACCGCTAGCTAGACTAATGAAGAAGAAAAGAGAAAAGAATCAAATAGATATAATTAAAAGTGATAAAGGGGAGATCACCACTGATCCCACAGAAATACAAACTACCATCAGAGAATACTATAACACCTCCAGGCAAATAAACTGGAAAATCTTAAAGAAATCGATAAATTCCTGGATACATACGCTTTCCCAAGACTAAACCAGGAAGAAGTAAAATCCCTGAATAGACCAATAACAAGTTCTGAAATTGAGGCAGTAATAAGAGACTGGGGCATTTTGCCCCACCCTAGAGATTTGTGGAAATTTGGACTTGAGAGCAATGATTTAGGGTATCTGGCAGAAGAAGTTTCTAAGCAGCAAAGTATTCAAGAGGTGACTTGGGTTCCGTTAAAGGCATTCAGGTTTATAATGGAAACAGAGCATAAAAGTTTGGAAAATTTGCAGCCTGACTATGCAATAAAAACAAAAACTCATTTTCTGAGGAGAAATTCAAGCCAGCTGCAGAAATTTGCATAAGTCACAAGGAGGCTAACGTTAATCCCCAAAACCATGGAGAAAATGTCTCCAGGTCATGTCAGAGACATTAATGGCAGTGCCTTCCATCACAGGTCCAGAGGCCCTGGAGGATAAAGTGGTCTTGTGGGCTGGGCCCAGGGTGCCTGTGCTGTGTGCAGCCTAGGGACTTCATCCCTTGTGTTCCAGCCACTCCAGCCATGGCCAAAGGGGCCAATGTAGAGTTTGGACTGTGGCTTCAGAGGTGGAAGCCCTTGGCAGCTTCTATGTGGTGTTGAGCCTGCAGGTGCACAGAATTC